>CM050521.1:21674571-21704571 GCA_027563665.1 Antrozous pallidus
TGGAGGATGGCCTCTCAGCTGATTTGGAGACCTGTGACCTCAGGGGGGTGCAGGGAAATAGTAAGTGTCACTTCCAGCTGCACCCACCCTCTGCCACTGCCCGGCGGCCTGGGGACAAGAGCTGGTCCCTCCTTCTCAGGGCAGCAGGCCCTGCATGGCACGGCCCTTCCATCGGTGGCTGGCAGCTGTGCCCGCGGAGCCCTCACACCATAGTTGGCAAGTCTAGAACCACCGGATCCCATTACCTCACCAGTGTGAGTTCTACCATTGCCAAAAACGGTGAGAGGCAAGCGGCAGCAGAGGACCTGGGACCTGGGGAGGTGGTGGCCTGTGCTGAGAAAGAGGCAGGGGCAGTTAGCACGGTCCTGGGTGGTCCAGGCAGGGGGCGTCCCCTCCACAGCCAGGACAAGGTCCTGGTATGGGCACCCCTTCCCCTCAGTCCCTGTGCAGCGCCCCCATGCAGGGATGGAGGCACACTCCGGGGGCACCCACCCGCTCTCAGGGAACCCTAGAGGGCACCTCCACTCCAGACCACCAGCAGGGTTCTGGGATTGGGACCCACCTCTACACCAGGAGTCCTCTCTGCCTGGGTTCTCGGGGAGACAGCGGACGTGACTGTGCTCTGCTCATTGCCCAGCACTCTATGCCAGTCCCACTTATCTGGGGAGCCCCCTCCCACGCCATCCCTGGGGCCCACAGCTCACCAGCTGACCCACCCGGAGGGGAAGAGGGGAGTTTCCGTACCTAATACTCTTGCCCATCAAGCCCCAAAGAGGCGAACCACTCCACTTGCGGTGGTCTCTCCCCTGGGGACGGGCCAACACCAAGCCAGGGCCTTGCACGCAGGACCAGCACAGGCAGCCTCAGGGCCCACCGACCCCACTCATCTCGGCCAGCTGATGGCAGAGATGGGCCAGCGGCGGAATATCCTGTCCCTGCAGCTTGCCCTGACCACAGGGCCCACCTGCCCCACCCATCCATGCACCCTATGAGGGCTGGCTGCAATCTGACTCCCCACAGTGGCTCCGCCCAGGCCCCCAGGTAACTTACCCCCAGGACAGCAGGCTTCCCAGTCCAGATCCCACAGATGTGGTCAGGCTGAAGCCCCCTAAAGTCTCCTCGTCTTCAGCTGGCATGGAGGCCCAGCCCTCCAAAGCCTGGAAGGATCTATTGGCCCTGGGCGGTCCACACCTCCTACCCCCCACTCCCCAGCTGGAGGGGAAGCCTGAGGCTGACTGCATAGCACAGGGTGTGGCCTGAGCGGGGCGGAGCCCGCAGCCCCAGCCCTTCCTGCCCTTTGGGGCGGAGCCAGGCTGTTGGGAAGATGCAGTAGAAAGAGCAGAGGTGCAGACAAACCCAGGCCACCCTGGGGTCCTGTTCACCCAGGGCCAACCCACCAAGTTGGGGGGGGGAGGGGCTGGGCCCTGTGTGGGGACACTTCTTTTCAGAGAGAAATCTGCTCCGTGGTCCTGGTTACAGAACTGAGCAGGAGCGAGCCCGTGGGGTGGAAGGTCTGCAGGAGGACCCAGCAGGAATGGGCTTCTGTCCCAGTCCCAGGGTATGGGGCGCCTGGGGAGGGCGGGGACCGACGAGGGGAGGGACTCGGCCAGAAGCTCCTCCCACCCCCAGTGGAAGGTGTAGGTGGTGGGAAGGGTCAGACCCCTCCTCCCACTCCCGGGGGAGCCTGGGGGGCTGGGCAGGGCTGGCGCCATCGGGAGGGGAGCCTCGAGGCTGGACCAGCCTGGCTTCGTTGGCAACGCCGCGCAGCCCCCACCGACGATCAATGGAGCCAGATCGCATTTCGCGGAGCCAGGACGGGACGGGATAATGGCCGGATTGAATAAGCCAGCGGGGCGGGAGTCTGACGAACCCGCCTCCACAGCCCCTGCGGGAGCTGCCCTCCCCGGAAGCTCCGTGCACCCCCACAAGCAAGGGGCCCTGCACGGGGGCCGCGGGCACCTGGAGGGGCTGCTCTGAAAAACGCGAGAATCGGAGCCAAGTGCCTCTCGGCGCCCGTCCCCTCGGCCAGAAAACGCTCTCGGCTGCCGCGGGAGACGGGGTCGGGCCGCGGTGTGGAACCAACACCCCCAACCCGAGAGGCGACTGTGGAGTGGGTGCAACCTTTGGTCCGTTTCTCCCGGGCGCCAGGCCCGTCTGACAGGCGGTGAGGCCCAAAGGCTGGCCGGGCGGGCGGGCAGGTGCAGGAAGGCCATCTCCCGCCCCGCTGCCGGGAAATCGTCTCAGGGATCGCGGCCTGAGGAAGTCACTGTTGGGGTGAACTCTGCCCAGCCCAGGGGCCGAGGCCTGGTCTTCCCTGGGAGCTCTGGAGCTGGGCCCCCAGAGGCAGCTGGGCATGGAGGCGAGGGGGGGGGGGTGGGGGTCCTGTATCCCAACCAGAACCTGTTACTCAGGGCTCAGCAAAGGCGCCCACCTGGGCAGGTGTGAGGAGTAGAAGCAAAAGCACAGGAAGGAGTGGAGCCCAGCTGCAGACCACCCAGGGTCTGAGCGCAGCTGCTCCACCCGGGCTGGAAGGACCCCCTTCCCCGCTAGACAGGAAGGCCCAGAAATGCGGACAGGTATTTCAGGAGGTTGCCGGATGCTCTAAAATACGGTCAGGCGCACGGGCCTTCCGAACCCCATCCCCTTACTGGGTCTCTGTGGCTACACAGCCCCCCAGGGTCTCTCCAGTCCAGACTGTGGGCTCCTTTCTTTCCTGCCCTCGGGGACCCTCACGCAGCTGGAGAGGGACTGGGCCATCATAGGGGACACACCCAGCGGCAGGGACTCGACCAGGACAGGAGTTCCCTTCTCCTCCTTACCCTGAAATAAGCCAGACAAACCCTGGGTTGGCTCAGAAGAGCTTCTACAAGGGGCTCCATCGCCACACCCAGGGGGAACCATCAGGAGCCCCTCCCTGGGTGGGGCCAGGGAACTGGCAGGGAGAGGTGGCCTGGTCCATCCAAGGCAGCCGCGGGGCGGGGGGGGGGGGGGTGGGGGGGGCGGGTAGCCTAGCTTTGCAGCCTCTTGGACTCCACCAGGGACTGGGGCTGTGACTTCAGGCCGACAGCTCCCAGCTGGCCAGTGTCCCAGGTCAGTAGCTTCTTGATGACCACTGGCCACCAGGCCTTCACCGGCCAGGCTCTCCGCTGGGTCCGGGCCTCTGAGCCCCAATCCCTGTGTCTGAGGTAACTCTGGGAGCCCACGCCCTGATTTAGGATTGGGGCTGAGGTGCCTCCAAACCCTAAGGGGTCGGGGCTCCATCGCACAAAACCCACCGGTAAGCCTGACCCCACGCCAGCGGCGGCTGGTGACTGGAGAGCCCCAGTCCTAACATTCACTGACGGCCCTGTACAGCCAGGCCTTTCCCCTCGGAGCCTCAGTTTCCCCATTTATTAAATAATTTTAAAAAATCCCGTAACTGCTGTGGTGGGGGTCAGTGAGACGACATATGTAATATCACCTGTTACACTGATGGACAGCAAAGGTTCAATAACCATAGCCCACATTCAGGGACCTAGAGACCCAGAGTCCAGGGTGGGGTATGTGGGGACCACTGGCCCTTCCCCTAGACCCTTCCAGAGGCAGGGCCAGAACCGTACAGTCCAACTCCAAGCCCACCAAGAACCCTGTTCTCGATGCTGTCAGATGACCACTCCGTAGCCCCGGTACAGCGGCCCCAGGATCACTCAGTGACCCCGAGGCCAAGCCCAAGCCAGGAGCCGCCTCCCTCAGTTCCCACAGCAGAAGGCAGGCCCTGTGCTGCAAGGCTGTGAGGGCAGAGCTGGGCCTCTCTGGCCCATGGCACCGCCGGGGCTGGTCCTGCAGATGGTGACCCCCCCCCCTCCCCTGCTGCAGGCCGCCCCATCTGCTGGCCCAGCTCAGATTGCAGGGCTTCCAGATCAGCTGTGGCCCCAGGCACTGTAAGGCGATCCGGCTGCCCACGGGCTGCGGCCCTCACAGCAGCTGAGCCAGATGGGCCAGGGAGCCAGCAAGGAGCCGGCGGGCCAGACACAAGACGCAGGGGCGGTGAATGCGGCCGCGGTGCCCGCTTTTCCCATATTGGCACTGCACATGATTGCTCGGAGCGGAGAGACACAAGCAAAAATGTGCTAGTGCCAAAATCGGCCAAGCAGATGGCGGTGGTGCAGGCCCTCTGGGACCCGCTGGAGGGGCTCCGGGCACCCCTGCAGGCGGCCATTTCCGACGTCCAGGCCCACTGAAGGGCTGGGGGTGAGGTGCTCCTGAGAACTCGTGGATCTGTCTCTGCTCTGTTTATGGCCCTTCGGTAATTCACTGACCGAGACTGTTCACAGTGAATTCTACCAGTGCCATACACAGAACAGGAGTCGCTCTCCGGCCTGCCGCCCCTGCAGAGAGACTCCCGCCCGCAGCCCCGCAGCCCCGCAGCCCCCCCCCTCCACAAGCTCAACAAGCCTCGTCTCAGCGCAGGATGACCTTGGAGGAGACAGTGACAGCGGGAGAAGGGCTGAACTCTTGCCTTTGGAGTGGGGGAGACGTCCAAAAAGAAGGTGTTTCGGATCTCAACCTGAAGGCCCACCCACAGCCCCTCCACCCTCACCCAGCCCCTCCACCCTCACCCAGCCCACCCTCACCCAGCCCACCCTCACCCAGCCCCTCCACCCTCACCCAGCCCACCCTCACCCAGCCCCTCCACCCTCACCCAGCCCGCCCTCACCCAGCCCACCCTCGCTCAGGAAGGAGATGGAGTAAGTCCAGCTCACGGGAGCAAGCAGCTGGCCAGATTCTCCTCTCTGCGTCTGAGCAGGTATCAACAGCACTGCTCCAAGCTGCCTAGGTCTCCGCGATTCTTCACCCCCCAGCCAGCCCTGCGGCAGAAACGGAGCCCGAGGGGCAAACCTACCTTGCTGTTCCCCAGACTCCCCCCCAAACCAGCCCAGATTATGACCTGCCCCGCTGGGCGTCTCTGCTGCCGCCCACGGCCAGGGCAGGCGGGCAGGTGGGCAGCCGCTCCCCTGGCCAAGGAGGCAGTGGAGGCACAGCTCATCTCCAGCCAGGGAGCGGCTTCTGCTGGCTCTGAGGGGACTGCAGAGGAAAGCGGCAGGGAGGCAAGGGAGGGGCCAGGAGAGGTTGCATCAGTGGTTGCCAGAGTGGCTGCCTGGAGAGATGTCGCTGAGGTGGCCCCTGCCCCTGGTGCCCAGCGCCCTGGGGAAGGAGGGAGAAGAAGGGAGAGAGGGTCGGCCTCCAGGGAGCCGACGCCCAGGCAGGAGGGCTGGGGGCTCCGCAGAACGGCTGTCTCACCTACTCCAGGCCAGCCTGGAACCCAGGGCCAGGGGAGTCCCCCAGCACAGGAGCCATAAAGCCCGCCTGGCAATGTTTCCCATGACCTTACTAGGAGCCTTACTGCCTCTGGCACCTCCGCCAAATCCTCCTCCATTCTGCCCTCATCAGAGGTGCCCAAGGGGCCCAGATCACTGCTCGGGGCACCTCCCCCACCCCCAGGAACCCCTGCCCTGATCAACACATGTTCATGGCTCCAGAGGCCACACCAGGACAGGGGGTCACTCCATGGAAGTCACCCCTTGGCATTCTGCCTCAGTTTCAATGAGTGGTGGGAGCATTAGCAAGGAGTCCGTTGCAGGTGGTTAGGCACCCACAGAACTCAGGCTGCTGCGGTGGGACTCACCCAGAGGCCACTGTAATGCAGAATTGGGCCCACCCCAAAGCCACATTTCAGCAGGTATCCAGGCAGTTCTGCTCTGGGGGTGCAGACCCTCCCGGAACTCTTCCCAAGGCCTCCACTCTAAACAAGGAGACGCCTTACCAGGGTACCTAAAGAAACAGAAACCTAAATTCCTTCATCTTTCTTTACTTTGGCGGGGGTGGGTGGGCAACACCGTACTAACTTGGCAACAGGCAGCCAAGGAGTAGGTGTGTTTGGGGGGTAGGGGAGGTCTGAGAACAGGATTGTAGTTGCGGATTCTGCTTCCTCCCAGCCCTGGAACCAAAGGGGGCCACAGTAAAGGCGCTGCAACAGATCCCCAGGGGCTGGGGTGCCCTTCTGAATAATTGTGGCATTTCTGTGAAGACCCCTAAGTCTCTGTTTCCTCATCTTTGCAGCTGATTTGGGAGGGAATGCAGAGAATAGCTTACTAGGCCAGATCCCCTACCAGCGCCTTCTGAGCAAGGCTGGGCGAGGCTCCTCCCCTGCGGCTGCCTCACCCCTGCCGCCGGGAGAGCGGCGGGTCCGCGGTGCCGCAGTGCCGGCGCGCCACACCCGCAGCTCCATCGCGGCAGGCGGGAGCCCTCAGCGCCCCTGATCTCGATGGGGCAGACCAGGCCCTCAGGGTCTCTGGCTCTCCCAGAGGGGAGGGCCCGGGAGCCTCATTAGAAAGGTCAAAGGGAAAACTGGGGCCTTTGGTTCCCAGGAGTCCTCAGGCAGCCTCCTCTGCCCTCCCTGGGAAGGGGGATGGCCCTGACCTTGAGGTCCAAAGGCACAGAAGCCTACTTCTGGGAGTGCAAGGACCCTGAGCAGGCTGGTCCCTGGCCCCCACCCTGCCAGGCGTGGCTCCAGGCAAAGGAAAGACCCACCTGCAGTCCAGGGGGGAGGCTGGCTGGCACTGGCACCGCCAACGCTCCAGGGGCTTGAGGGTCTCTGCTGACCGCCCCCCCCCCCCCTAAACTCTGCCATCCGCAGACACTTCTGTCTTGTAGAGGTTCCCCTTTCTCCCCACAGGTCCGCAGGCCCCAGCCTCCCTCCCGGGGCTGGGGAGGGGGTCTGAGAGGGAAGTCGCTGGGCAGTGAGGCCATGAGCTCTCAGATCCAGGTCTTTGCCATCAGGAGGCCCCAGGTTCTCCACTGACATCTACACAACGACTGGGAGTCCAGGATCAGGGCGGCACCGCCCACGGCCAGCCCGACGGGGTCCCTCTGTCTCCATCCAATGTCTGGGAGGCCCAGGGGGATGGAGGCTGGTGGGGGAGGGGGGAGATGTCCCTGAGACATGCCCAGGGCTAGGTGCCTGCCCCCTGTCTCCCCATGAGGTCTCAGGGGAGTGGCCCAGAGCTGTTTGGATGGAGGCCCTGGTCGCCTGTGGCCCACGGAGAATGCAAGGGCTGGAGCTGTGGGCTCTGGGCGGGAGCCAATGGGCCCCGTTAACCCGCCTCGCAGAGGAAAAGGAACAAAACGAAATTCTCACAAGTGATCATGGTACCCCAGATTTTTTTCTTCTCTGCATAAATCCAACTCCAGAGGGCCCGCTTCCCTCCCCAGGAGCAGGGCCAGGGCCGGGGAGGGGCGGCCATGAGCGGTAAAGAAACCAGCAGAGGCGGCGGCTTGGCGGCCAGGATCCAAACCAAGAGCCTCACAGGGGATGCGCTGGCCCCTCCGCTCAGCTCTGGGCGTCGGGGAGGGGGAGGGGTGGAAAGGGGGAGGGGGAGACGGCCTTCCTTGGGCTGCGCTCCTTCGGTGTCCGGACAGAGTTTCTGGCAGGCTCAGCCTCGGAGGGAAATCTGCCCAAGGTGCCCGGCGGGCTCACGGCGGGATGGGCAGCGGGTGTGCGGACGCGGTGGATCCCAGTGACCCCTCCAGAAGGCCAAGGGCGCAGCGCAGACACTGGCCACCTGGTCTCCAGGGGGAAATCGGGCTTTTAATCCTCAAGAGATTTGCGAATCCGGCAGACCGCAGGGAGCTGGGTCCTCACTGACCCACGGGGTGCCGGTGGGGGTGGGGGCCGGTGAGGACACCGCCGGCTCCTAATCGCTCTGAGCCGGTATTAGATCCCCTCCCCCTCCCCGCGCGGATGCCGGGACTGGGGGAGGGAAAACGAACAGCTCGGCCAGGCGGGCCCGTGGAACGGAGCGATCCCCGACTCCCAGGCCGCACCCTGTCCACTCCTAGGATGTGCACACCGGTGAGCGGCCGAGGCACGCCGTCCGGCCGCCGTCTCGGACCCAAGCCCAGCGGGGCCTGTGCTCCCGGAGCTAGCGGGGATGAGGAGGGTGTCTCAGCCGAGGTCTCAGCTCCCAGGATGGGTGGCCGAGGAGCGGATCTCCCCCTCCCCCTGGGCGGGGCTGCCGCGGGGCCACACGGTGCTAACGACCTGCCTCGAAGCCCCGCGACGATGTTAAGACATCGGCCAGCTCTGAGTCACCTCCCCCTGCGCTGGCCGCCGCCCGCCTCTCGCCTCCAACCTGAGCCCGCCGGGCGGCCAAGCGCTGGGCGAACCCGCTGGTTCCCCTGGGAGGTGCTCTGGCCTGAGCCGAAACGCACTCGCCAAACGCAATCCGCACCAAACCACGCGGCCTCCCCGGCCGGGTCCACCGCGCTGGGCGCAGCGCTCTTCCCCGGGGAGCCCGGGGCAAAGGGCCGCGTGGGCGCCTCCCACGGAAGGCGAGGAGAGCCCGCAGGCGGCACTGCCTCGTCATCCCCGAGGCCGGCAGCCGGCCGTCCGAAGCTCCGATTCCCGCACGGTTCGCCCCGGGCGCCCGCCTCCACCACCTCTTGCCTGCCCGGAGCTGGCTCCACCCGGCCCCGCCCCGACACTCACCTGCGCCGGCTCCGAGTTGGGAGCACCGCCGCCTCCCAGCTCCGCACGGAGTCCACATGGGAGAAACGAGGCAAAAAGGGCTCTGGTTCGGAGCGGGCCAGATGGACGGAACCCGAGGCGCCCCCGGATCGGGCCAAGAGCGGTGCCCCGGGCCTCCACAGCGAGACGCGGGAGGAGGCGGCGCCCGAGCGCGGAGCCCGGCGGGGGAACAAAGAGGAGCCGGGATGGGGCCGCGCGCTTCCTGGGTGTCGGGTGACAGGTTTGCTGGGGGAGGCCCCTGCCCGGCCACCTGAGGAGGAGCCACCTCCGCGCGGCAGGCGCGGTGGGTAAGGGAGGAAGGCCCTGGAGCCCGCGGAGGAGGGTGCGCGGAAGGATGCCCCGGACGGCGCGGCCGGAGAGAGGCCTCCAGAACACAGCGCAGAGGTGCAGACGCCCGGCCGAGTGCGCGGATAATGACTCTGGGAGGCTGAGCACCCCGAGCCCCGCCCGCCCCGCGCGCCGCGCCATTGGCTCAGGTGCGGAGAGGCAGGGGCGGGGCAGTGGGCGGACCCGGGGCGATTCACCTTGAATGTGGCTCCGGTTGGTGCACCGCGCAGGACACGCCCGACTGGGACTGCGGAGGCCCTGGGAGCCCCGCCTGCTGGCCCTGCCCGGCCGGGTCTAGTCCCCAGGGGTCTCGCCGCCGCCCCGCGTCCCTGCCTCCTGCCCTCAGGCTAGGGTGCCGCTGGCCGAGGGGCGTCCCGCCGCCCTGCCGTCCCACCGCCCTCTGAGCCCGGAGCTAGCCGAGGTGTGTGCAGCGCAGCGAGCTTGGAAATTCGACCCTGGGCTGGGGGAGGGGAGTGAGCTCGGAGCTGGAACGCACTCTGGGGCCACTGGACGGCTCCCCGCAGTCTCCACCGCACGAGTGCGCATGGCCGAGGTGTCCCAGTGGGCCATCGGGACTCGGGCGCGCCGGCTGGCGTGGGGACGAGGGGCTCCCCGCCACGCTCTCACCCACGTACACTCGCTGGCCTCACAGGTGTCTGGCCCCGGCCGCCGCTGGGAACAAAGGCTGCCTGTCCGGGAAGGGAGAGGGGGAGGGGAGCCGCCCCCAGACCCGTTCCCATCCCCCCCATTTCCCCCCTGCGGCTGTGGCTCCCCCGAGAGGGGGCGGGGCGGGCCAAGCTGGGGCGCGGTGTGGATTTGATCCCTTTCTGCGGTCCTTCGCTCCGCGACCCCTCTGAGCATTCCGAGGGGCGGGGCCGGGGGTAGGAGACTCCCGGGCTGTCAGCGTTGGGGTGGCCTTCTCCGTCCCCAGCATCCTGGGCCCCGGAGCGCCCTCCTGCCCCTGCTGTTTCGGGCGCCCCTCCCAGCCCCAGGCTCAGCCCGCCTGGCCGCCCCAGACGGCAACCGCAGTTCAAACCAGATTAAAACGAAACGCTAATCCGTCTTCCTCCCTTTTAGCTCTAGTTCTCCCGGCCGACCCCGTAGGGCTGGCGACTCAGAAGCCCCTGAAAAGGAGAGTGCTTAGCCGGAGCCTCCGCCAAACCTAAGGGCCTCTCGTATGAAGTCAGAGACCGTTAGCACCGTGCCCTGGACTCGGGCGAAGGGAGTGGCCGTGGTGGCGGGGGGAGTCTGGTTCTCGCTCCGGAGGCGAGACCAGCCGAGGGTGACGGTGCGGATACGAACCCTTCCATAGGTCTGACTGCTGGGCGGGGCCTGCTCCGCCCCTAGATGCCGCTGCCGGAGCCGGAGACAGGACCCCCGCCCCGGGCCAGCGGACTAGGCGAGTCTCGAGGCCTCCACGTCCCTCAGCGCAGCCAGATGTAGGTTCGATGCGCCTGGATCCTGAGCCAGGCACTGGGGCCACCTCTCCAAAAGGTGTGTGTGTGGGGGGGTGGCTGTCACATTGATCCCTCTCCGGGCCTCACACATCCCCGCCTAGCCAGGTCGCCCTGGGTTCCGCTGGCTGCATCCCCACACGCGCCCTACCTGGTCCCCAGGGCTGTGGGTTGCGGGTGTAGCGCGTGGCGTGCCAGAAACTGCAAAGCCGGACCACAGGCCACGCCGGTTGCGAGTGGCCCCCGCGGCCTGCCGCGCCCCTTTTATAGCGCGCGCCCCGCCCCAGTGCCCGGCGCGCCCCGCCCGGGCCCATTCACCTGCTGTTGAGAACCAGACACCGCTCCGCGCAAAGCGAGCCGCGGACCGGCCGCGCGGTCCGGCCGTCGGTGCTGGCGGGGCGGGGGCGCGCCGGGACGGATCCGGTTTCCACCTTTTCTTAAATGCGCGGCTGAAAGCCGAGACGGCCTCTGGCAGCCAGCGTGGCCTCCTCCCCCCGTGGTTCCCGGTGCGCCCCGATGCCCCCAGCCCCACTCCGGGAGGGGCCGCGAAACTGCACCCGCAAAAGCCTCATACATATTTTAGGGAGCAGGCCCGGCCGGTAACCCGAGCTGGACCTGAATGGCGAGGGGGCGGCCCCCAGGGACCCGATACCCTGGATCCCTTTCCGCTGGGGCAGATCGGGGGAGGAGGTGGCTCCGACGACCGCAGGTCCTCGCTTTGCTGGCCAGTCCTGCGCGCCCTTCTCCCGCCTGCATGCTGCCCTCCCTCCAAAGGGCGCGCGTCTGCCGGCCCCCCAAAGGGTCCTCCTCCCAGAGACTCCGCCCGCTGCCCCACCAGCATCCCCCTCTGCCAGAGCCGTGTGTGTCCGCGACGCAGAGTTCGGGCTCCTGGACCCTCGAGTCAGACCTGGGAAGCACCCTGTACCTCCAGAAGGAACCGCCTTGCTCTCTCCAACCTGGAAGCCTCGGACATCCTTCCCTCTGTCCCCGACGCGGCTCCTCTTGTTTCTGCCGGGGTCTTGGTTTTTCTCTGGTCACATTAGCCCCCTCTCCCACGCCTCCCACTTCACTTCCCTGCCTCCCACCTCGCCCTCCCCAGGGCAGCCTCAATCCGCTGAAGATGTTGGGCGAAGACGTGTCACCCCTCCTGGTCTCCTTTTCCTCCCACCTCAGGGCGGCAGGCCCAGGGGCCGCAGCTCTCAGGCTGGCCGGTCCCGGGGCGGACCCGGCTCCTGGGCCCCTGACGTGGGTGGGTAACTGGCTTCTTCCCCGGTGAGACGGGGCCCCTGATTCCGGTCCTCCCACGCTTCGGTTGCCGGCTGCTGCGCGGACTCCAGAGCCTGTTTCCCGGTTTTCAAAACCAGAGAGTGACCCCCCGCTCAGGAGAATAGATGGAAGGTGCGTGTGCGCGCGCATACACCCTCACCCACAATCTCTAACCAGGAAAGCTGCGTTATCCCTGCCACAGGCACTGTACCCCACGCGGAAAGCCTCCCTGTGCCTGTCCCCCGCCGCGTTTCCGGCTCCCGTGCTGCCCCTCCAGGTCTCACCACCACCGCGTCCCGCTCCCCACGGGCCACGTGCTGGCAACTCCAGGCCGGGCACGGCCCTTGGTCTAGGCCCCGGTCCCAGCCCTCGGGGCTTCGTTCTAGAATCTACACGTGTGTTCACGCCCGCAGGGGGGTTGGAACTTCAACCAACAGCATGACTGTTCTCAAAAAGTGGAAAATGGCCTGTTTGTGAGTCTCTGCGCTGTTCTCCGAGGGCGGGGCTCGGGCTGTGGGGAGCGGGTGTCGGAGGGAAGGAAATATAGGGGGTAATGGGGAAAGAAAACAACAAAACCACACCAGAGACAAAGGAAGGCCAACTCTTTAAAAGAGTTGGGGAAATACAGGATGTCCCCCAAACACCATTCCCACACTTTGAATAATTATTAACAACAATGGATTACATCTGAAAAGAAAGCAACATCCATTGAGCTTTCAGCGGTTAGAGCGTCTACATTTGGGGGGGACACCCTGTATACATGGCCTTTATATGTCCTGGAAAACATTTTGGTTCTTAAGTGGAAAACTCAAGGGACATAGAGCTTCTGTTTGTGTAAAGATATAAATGGGGTGGTGGCGGCGAGGTGTCAAGTTCTGTAGGCATCGTCCCCACCCGAGACCCCAGACCCCAGAGGGCAGACAGGGATGGCTTCCAGTAGCACTGAGGCCAGACGACGGGACACGTCGGGCTGTCTTTCTGGACTCTCTGAGGTGTATGTGCGTTTACCATGTGCTTGTGTGAAATCTTCGATTAAAAAAATAAACTGCAGGAATGGTTGTTGTGAAGTTTTTGTTTTGCTTTAAACTGAGTCTCAGGATACTGAAGCCTAGAAGAGTGGAGTCGGAGAGGGTGAGCCAGCCCGACACACAGTGAAGTTGCAGCTTGGAGAGCAGGGCGGGGAGGTGGGGGGGCGGGGGGGGGGGACGGAGGCGGGAGAGGCGCCCCGGGTTCTGGGTTCCGGCGGACACCGCGCCGCCGGGTGCGTTTTTGCAGCACAGCGGTCTACCTTTCTCTCCAGGTGACATCTCACCCCCACCCCCAGTTTGGCCCGGATGGCCGCTGAGGCTTGAGCACTCACCCCAGGGGTGTCCCTGACCCCACAGGCGGAGAAGATGGCTGGCAAAGATAAGGACCGAGCACTAGGTGGGGGGTCTCCAGGCGCGGGGTTGAGTCCGGCCTGCGTTTCCTCCTCGGCTGGATAAACTGAGGTTACTTGTCGCACCTCCTTGTGGAAATGCAAGGAGAAAACTGGCTCGTTGCCCCCCTGGAAAGGAGCCCTGTGGGCCTGAGTTCGGCCGGGCCCCCTCGAGCTAGAAACCCAACCTTCCCATCCTCCTTCCCCGCCAGGGCCCGGGGAGGCGGTCCCCAACCTCTGACCCGGAGCCAGCCTAGGAGGCCCCACGTGCGAAGAGCCGGGCCCCAGCCCTGCGCCCCGGCCATCCATCCCGGCCTTAGGGCTGGAGGCCACGGTCTGAGCAGGGCCTGGGTTAGGGGCCCGCCCTTTAGCAGGTGATCGGAGGTCGGTGGCCCGGACGTGGTCCTGGCCAGAGGCCCCGTGTCCCTTCCACGTCCAAAGCAACATTTGGCCGAAAACTTCAGCCCCAACCAGACGAGCGCGTTTGTTTCTGTGTTGGGATGCTTCGGGGTCTTTAAATATATATATATAATATTATATATATATTATTGATCTATTACAGAGAGGAAGGGAGAGGGATCGAGAGTTAGAAACATCGATGAGAGAGAAACATCGATCGGCTGCCTCCTGCACAACTTCTACTGGAGATGTGCCCACAGCCAAATCGAACCCGGGACCCTTCAGCCCGCAGGCCGACACTATCCACTGAGCCACACCGGTCTCGGCCACGCTTCAGGGTCTTAAGACGTAATGGCCCCAAATAAGAACAATCTGTCTCTGTAATCGCTCCGCACGTGTTAGCTGGCCGCCGCCTGACCTTCCCGAGCCTCGGTTTCTTCTCTGAACCGGGAGGTGCTGGGGCACTGCTCGGGGACTCGGATAATGAAAAGCCGCGCAAACGCGTCTTCGGGAAACGGCTCTTTTCAGTCCTGGGGTCGCCATCCACACTCGAGGGGGTCAGGTTGTCCGCCTTCTTTGGCGAGGCGCGGCTCCTGCACGGACGGGGTGGCCGGCCTCCTGCTCGCTGTGCTCGGGCGGGCGGCGCTCTGGGAGCCGCTGCCCTTCTTCTCCTTCGCTCCTGGGGGAGCGCGTCGGGCGCGCACCCTCGGCCCTGCCCTGCGGTGCGCCTCTCCGCGGACGGGTCGGTCCTCGACGGCCTGCGCCCTCCTGCCGCTCGGGCTGCTCGTAGCCTCGGGCCTTCGCGGTGTCTCCTCGCTGCCAGCCTTGGGGTCCGTTTGGTTTACCCCGCGTCCCCTCCGACCCTCCCAGGGCTACGGGGTTTGTCTGGTCCAAACCCTCGTTTTCCGCCGAAGATGCCCAGCGAGGCCCCGAATTGGGGCCAGAGCCGGGCTCAGAGCCCAGTCCCGGGGATACCTGCCTGCAGCCTTTCCCCGGGACGGGGCTGCGGACCCGGCGAGAACTGCGGGGGGGATGGGGGGAGGTAAAACGGAAATGCCGAGGGCCCACCAGGGGCGGGGCCCGCGAGCTCCCAGCCTCGGAACCCCTCCTCGGGGCTCTGATCTCCAGGTCTGCAGGTCTCCAGCCGCGGTGGGCGGGGACCTCGGGCGGTGCAGAGATTTTTCTGGGGACCAGGCTTAGGGGTGGGTGCGGAGCAGCTGCGGGGCTGCCTAGGAGGAGCACTAGCTCGGGGTCCTGGGCTGCCAGCCGCAGCCCCCACTGCCCGGGAGAGGGTGCTGGGGGAGGGGCAGAGAACCGGCAGCGCGGGGGGTGGGGGGGGGTGGCGTGGGGAGGTGGAGGGAGGGCGGTTTGAGGAGACGGGGACATTCGAATTCCTGACGCTATTTGATCGCTCCTGGAATCTGCTCTTCACAAGGCACCGCCAGCGCCAGGGGGATCGATTCGCTCCTGGGCTCCTGAAACGGAGGGCGGCGAGGGGGGACTGGCTAAGGTGGTGGGGCTGCAGCTGGCGCAGCAACTAGTAGCCCTGCCCTGAAGGCCGAGGGGTCCCCAGTAAGGAGCAGGCTTTGACCACGTGGTGGAAGCCAAGCTGCTGTGAGCAGCCGGACCTCCTGGGGCCGGGAGGGGGGATTGGGGTGATAACCTGGCCAGCTCTGCAGCACTGGTCCAGGGTGATGTCAAACCCAAGCTCCGGGAGGACGAGGGCCACATCTGTCCTGTTCACGACTGTGTACCCCTGTCTGACTGGCAGGAGCTGCGCCGTGAGTACGTGTGCATAAACACATGAGCATCAGTCAGGGCCCCACAGACTGCCCTGCGGCAAAGGGAGGACCATCTCCGGAGGGGCCAGAACCTGTCCATCAAAGCCGCTGACCAGCCTCACTCCTTTCAGCAAGGGCCAAGTTCATTTCGAGGGAGGCAGAGACTAACTTCTGGGGCCTCCCCTCTTCCCATTTTCTCAGGTCACTTCCCCCTCTAGCCATCAGTTTGCTCATCTGTAAACTGAGAGCTGTTTCTTCTTTTCCGAAGCTGATTTGAAAACGCTGTTGCTTTCTTCTTTCATCCCTTCATTTTTCTCGTTCAAGACACCTGGCGGAGCTGCTGTAGCCGTAGGAATGGAGACAAATGAGCTGGGCTGGCCTTGGAGCAGAAGAGCCCTGCCGAGCTCGGTATAAAGCTCCCACTGTGTGCTGGAGGGTGTGAGGCAGCAGGAGTCCTACACTCCTACAGGTTAAATTAGCACGTGGTCCCCCAGGAACCGAGTAATCAAGTCTGAAATTCTGCACTGTTTGTGTCTGGTCTCACATCCTGAGACCAGAGCTGGGTAATATTCTGACTTTCACTTCAGAGAAACCAAAACTGGCCTGAAACTCCCCTTGTAGCTGAGATTGGATGGAGTGGGGTGGGGTGGGGTGGTTTGAGATCCCAGAGCCAACAGATTCAGCAAGCACATCCCAGCCACATTCCTCATTCTGTCTTATGGCCGCGCAGAGCCCGGCTGATATGGGACAGAAACCCCACAGGTGGGGGAGGGGGCAGGGGGTAGGATCTGGCAAGCTGGGAGTTCCATCCTCCCTCCACCCTCCCTCCTCTGTTTGGCGGTGGGAAGCTCCTGCAGCACCCCCAGGTCCCACTTCTTTGGGTCCCTGTCACACACCCACGCCTCAGCCGTAGGCCACCGCCAGCTGATGGGATCTCTTTAAAGAATTGATCTCCACAAGTCCCTGAAGTGTTTCCTGGGCAGTAAATCTCCTGCCACCAGGGCTCTGCCACATGAATGATTTAGCACCTCGGAGGGGCTGGAGCAGTCTGCTGTGCTGGAGGCCTGTGCTGTGACATCACCATCCCCGCGGTGATGGATGGTCTCCGCTGCCCTAATGGGAGGAAAGTGCACACGGCCGTCTGGGAGGGAATCGGGCCATGGACATAAGTACCCATCTGGCTCCACAGATTTCTGGTTTGGGGGGTCTTACTGATGGACCAGCCAGCTAATGGCCCTCCAAGGTACCCAGAGAAAGGGCCTGAGTCCATCTCTCCATCACCACCCCAGAGGGACCCAGGCTCATTTCAGACTGAGGTTTGTCTTTCCAATCCTTAAAGTGCTCCAGAGAGAGGAATTATATGTACCGAGTGCCCTCAGCCCCTGCTCCGACTTTACAACACACATGCCACTCTCACGTACATGCGCCCACATGAGTGTGCACACACGACCGCTTTCTCAAGAACCCTCTCAGGAAGTTCATCATTCCATCCCACCCACGTCTTTCCCGCTCCCAGTGAAGGCCACTTTTCTCTGAACCCGTCTGGAGCCCACAGAGAGCAGCTGGTTGTTGTCTGCCATACGCTAACCTTCCAGCACATGTGGTGAAGGATGACACGGTCTTGGTCCCTCCTTGCCCTCCCTCCCTCCCATTGTCTTTCCTTTAAACCCCAGTGACCCCAGTCTTGTCAGTCCCACCAGCCTTTAGGGGGGAAGACAGGGTTTTTCGTCAGTAGCTCCATAGGTTACAGGATCTTCTGGCGGAGGGCAGAAGGTAGAGGATGGCACCTCGATGGAGGAGAAGCCTCTGCCCAGGTTGTCATCTCTGACTCCAGCTGGCCCATGTCCTGCTTCAAAAACACTGTCTCTCTCTCTCTCTCCCCCGCCCCCCACCGCCTGTCCTCCAGGCCGTCGTTGGGGCTGCCACTCTGAAGGCACTCTCTCATACCTGTAAGCATCTAGAGGCATAGGACCCAAAATGGGTACTTTTTTATTTGGTTTAGACAACTTTGTTGACATTTACATACACAAAAGTAATCAATTTTAAGGGTACAATTGGATGAGCTTTGACAAGCACATGCACCTGTGTAACCACTGACACTATAGGTATAATATAGAGAAGTGGCTGGCAAACTCATTAGTCAACAGAACCAAATATCAACAGTACAACAGTTGAAATTTCTTTTGAGAGCCACATTTTTTAAACTTAAACTTCCTCTAACGCCACTTCTTCAAAATAGACTCGCCCAGGCCGTGGTATTTTGTAAAAGAGCCCCACAAGGGGCCAAAGAGCCTCATGTGGCTCGCGAGCCGCAGTTTGCTGACCACTGGTTTAGAGCATGTCCATCACCCCTGAAATTTCCCTCATGCCCCTTCCAGGTCAATCTTTTCCCCCTACCCACCCCCCACCTCGTCTCCAATTCTCCTACACCAGACAATGACTGACCTGTTTTTTATTGATGTAGCTTTGCCTTTTCTAGAATTTCATATAAATCCAATCCTAGAGTATATGTCTAGCTTTTTAGAGTAAGCACATAATCTGGCTGCTTTCCCTTAGCGTAATGGGTTAGAGATTTATCCAAGTTGTGTGTATCAGTAGCTCACTCCTTGTCGTTGCTGAATCGTATTCCACTTTGTGAATGGATTCACCACAGTTTGCTTCTCTGTTTCCCCAATTGATTGGCATTTGGGTTGTTTCCAATGTCTGGCCATCACGAATGAAGTTAACAGGAACATTCATGTACCAGTCTCTGTGTGAACATATTCCCACCAGAAGTTGTTGGGTACATGTTTAACAACCGGCTCTCTGGGGTGGGAGGAAGCCCTGATTTGTAGCCTGTGCTGGTTTCTGAGCTATAAATATCCCCACCATGGCAATTTGAAGCTATCAATGTGCTACCATTGATTTTCATTTCCCTGTCTCCCTCCTGAGAGGAATGAGAGTTCCAGTTGCTCTATATCCTTGCCAACACTCGCTATGCCAGACTTTTTCATGTTAGCCTTCTGGGAGGGTGTGTCCTCCTTGGGGATTTCATTTGCATTTCCTTGATGACTAATGGAGCCGGGCGAGCATCGTCTCACGTGCTGTGTGCCTGGATGGGTGCGTGTGAGGGGCTGGGAGGCAGGCCCGGCTCCAAGGTGTGATGGGCATGTTCTGGAGTGAAGTGCCACGGGGAGCACCCAGCCACCTTGGAGCCACAGAAAAGGGAGGCGCCCAGGCCAAGGCTGGGCCAAGGCAGCAAGCAGCCTTGACTGAGGCCCACGGGTCCCAATTTACACAATTCTTTACACAATTCTTCAAGAGCACTTTCCTTCACATCTCCTGACACAGGGAATCTGAGGCCTGATGGGAATGAGAGTTTCGTCAGAGGGCGCTTGGCGGGTGAAGGCAGACCCAGGTGTCTCACTCCAGCCCCGATAATGCCCCTTAGCTGTTGAGCAGCGCTCTCGCACACCTCATCTCATGACTTCCGCTCCCCGTGAGGAAACGGAGGCTCCGGGAGATCGAGTGACTTGTTCAAGTTCCACGAGTAGTGAGTGGCAGACCTGAGACTTGAACCCTAGTTTCAAATGGCTCCACCATTTGTCCCTGCAAGGCTCCTCTGACCTCAGCCTTGCCAGGTCCAAGGAGACCACGCTGCCCTGCTGGGTTCTACTGGGGCCACGGCAGCAGCTCCCTCAGCCAGCTGCCCTCGGCCTCGGCCAGTCCCCGCCAGCTCCAGCTCAGCCGCAGGTGAAGAGCTGCTTCTCAGCGTGGCTTTGATCTTGCCCGGAAGACTCCTGGACGCCTTGCTTCAGGTTGCCCGCAGTCTTGAGAGTAGAAGACGAAGATATTCCTCTTGAAGACTCTACATATTTGCAGTGTCTTCTGTTTTCATCATGAAAATCCAGACCCAAATGTCTAACTAAACGCAGGAGGTGTGTCCCTGTGAGTATTCTCTGCCTTCGAACTCAGACCCCACCTCTGGTTGTCCAGGGGCTCGTATATAGCAGTACCTGTTCAGCATATAGCAGACACTCATTAAATGCTTGTTGGATAAATGAATGACATTTGTTAAGGAACATGGTTTCTTTTTATTTTTTAAAATTTTTTAAAACATATTTTATTGATTTTTTACAGAGAGGGAGAGAGATGGAGAGTTAGAAACATCGATGACAGAGAAACATCTATCAGCTGCCTCCTACACACCTCCCACTGGGGTTGTGCCCGCAACCAAGGTACATGTCCTTGATCGGAATCGAACTTGGGACCTTTGAGTCTGCAGGCCAAAGCTCTATCCACTGAGCCAAACTGGCCAGGGCAACATGGTTTCTTTTTCTGGACTGTAGTTAATTGAGAACCTAGGAGGAGGGAAATTACATTTATTGGGTGGCAGCCTTACACTGTGTGAGGGTAGCATGATTATGCCCACTTTACGGATGAAAAACTGGGTCTTACAAGGGTCAATAATTTGGTCACTCAGCTAGGAAGGGGTGGAGCTGGGATTTGAACTGAGTCTGTCTGAATGCCATGTCGACCCTCTGTCCGTTGTGCGTGAGGAGAGAGGGTGCGGATATCCCTGGATGGGCCCTATGGCTTCCAGTGGCAGGAAGGGAGCCCGAGATCTGGGCAGGCCCCCACCTGGCAGGTTGTGCCAGTAAAGTAAGATAGATGCTGGTCACAAAACTGCATTTCACACTCTCCTCTAGAGCGGGGTCTCCAAATCCGGCATCCACAGGGTCTTGGAGAGCATCCCTCTGCTCCAAGGTCCACCACACTTCCTCTCCGCTTTGAGCTCAAACAGGCCAGGCCTGGACGTTCCAGCCCGCACAGCCCGAGGGCTGCACTCAGCAGCCATTTGCAGCCTGTGCCTTTGGCTTCAGAGGCCACCAGAGGCTTAAATCTCAGTGTGATGGTCCCGCCTTCCCTGGGAGGGAGACGTGGTGGTCGCTGTGCGGGTGGTAATGCTGCTCCACTAATGTCCAACCTCCTGGGACCAAATTCAATGGTGTACTTGTTTGTTTATTTGAGGCCCACTTCCAGGAGGAGCACACACTGAAAGACCCTTGAAAAAGGACAGCAGGGTCCCCCAGAAAGAGGGCACAAAACACAGGAAACACCAGCTGATGAAGCGGGGCGCCTGAGCACCCCACACTCTGACCTCAGGGACCCAGTGAGCCCTCCTGCTTGCATGGCCAGGAGCAGACCACGGGGGCTTCGACGTTCACGCTTCCCCTCCACCTGGATGTCCAGGGGACAAGGAGGGACCAGGTCTTGGCCAGAGGCCAGATCTGAGCATGTATGGCATGGATTCTCTTTGCTCAAGGGCACAGGTTCCAGAAAAGGTGCCCAGAGTGAGTTGGGCTTGGGGAGGCACACGGGGGGGGGGGGGGGGGGGGGGGCAGGTGCTTGGGCACCCGAGTGGCTCCATGTTTTCTGCAGCCCATTGTCTGGGCCATTAGCACCTCTTTCGGCAGAGACCACTCCCAGCCTGGGAACAGGGGCTGGCCTAGGCGCTCAGCCCTGTGGGTCCACTCCCTTGGAGCCCTCAGCAAGAAGGAAGAGCAACAGCAATGCCGCAGGGGCGCCAGGAGGAGCCTCTTGTCTTTCTCTTTCCTTCGCGGCCAGTCCCGGGATGGGGGCTGGGGGGGGGGGGGGCGGCGGGGAGGGGCAGGGAGGCGGTGAAAGGCCACCGGAGGCTGCTTTTCAGCGAAACTATCGATGTACCGGGTAGAATTACTTGTATCAAGTGCACAAGACTTTTAATCCACTTGGTAATCAAACAGGGCATCACTGCCGGCTGCTGGAGCCTGAGATGACAGCGTATTTCCACCCCCTTCACAGCTGGGGAAACTGAGGTGCAGAGGAGACTCAGAATTCTGTCACTCCCTCAGCCAAGCAGGCGGGGGGAATTCAGAGCCCTGCACAGGCCGGATCTTTGCGGAGGGCAGGTTGGGGCACAGTTTGCCCGAGAGGAGTGCTGCAGGCACATCTGTTATCTTTCAAAATTTGCAGTCCTTTCCAGCATAAATGGGGATCTACCAAGACTGTGTAGTGTGTGTGTGTGTGTGTGTGTGTGTGTGTGTATACAAATACAGAAAATATTTCATCATCTGAGCATGCATGAACTTGAGTTTCTGTCTGCAGGAGCTAGGTACCTTCTTTGGGCCCCAACACAGACTGGCCAAAGAAGTCGCCTTGCCCTGGGGTTCCTCACTCTGCTCCAGCCAAGACAGTTCTGATTCCAGTTGGCTCCCCCGCCATCCCTCTCTTTCTGTGCAAACAGGGCGATGCTGGCGGCTCCATTGTGCCAGGAGCGGCTGGGCGTCTCCAGAGACAAGGGAGGGAAGAGAACTTTGCTGAGTAGAAGATGCTAGGACCCCCCCCCCCCCCAAGGGGCAGTAACATGTCACGTCAGAGGCCATAGCGGCGAGGTGGCACTGGACCCTGAGGCTCTGGGCCTCGGGACTCATCTATAAAGCAACGTGTCTGAACTCCCTTCCAGCCAGTGCTTTCCATGGGGTTCCAAAAGACCGCCGGGGTGGGCAGTCTATTTCCCTTGTTGAACCCTCCACGCCGGGGTCGCTGGTGCCATACATGCTCTGGGCACTGGTGCCAGGCCCCCTGCTGCCACCCCCCCCCTTGAGGAACCCACAAGCTCAGCCTCTCAGGTCCCTCTCCTTACTCCCTCACCCCCAACCCCCAGCTCCTGGCACAGTTTCTAGGAGCACTGGGCGGGAGCGTGCAGAGCATGGCATAGCAGCTTCTAATTCTGAGCCGGCACTGGAGGGGAGAGCCCTGCTGTTGGGGGTCAGCATGGCCCTACCCTGGCCCCGATGTACAGGAAGACAAGATCTGGGGATGTCACATGGCTGGAGGCCCTTCCTGGCTGGGGGACGGTGGATGTCAGTGGCCGCAGGCTGCGACCAGGGGCCTCCTGAGCGGCGTTCAGCAGCCGAGGAAAACGTAGGCCCTGGTCTAGGCTTGCCAGGCAAACTCAGTGCCGGTCAGATCGGCATTTCAGGGAACAATGAATTGTTTTTTTTAGTAAATATGTCCCAAATATTGCAGAAGACATACTTACACTAAAAGCATTCTCTGTGTATTTGAAATTGAGATTTGACTGAAAATCTGTATTTTTACTTGCCACGTCTGCAACTGCACCGGCATCCCATCCCCCACCCTACCCGGTTCCGCCGTGGCTGACTGGCTGAGGGAGGTCCCCGGCCCAGTGGGCATCTTCCTGTCCTTCCCTGGAGGCTCTGTGACGCTTCTGGTACCTGCTCTTGTGGTTCTGTTTCCGTCTCTCGTTCTTGTCTCCGTCTGCGCAGCTCTGGCCCTCCCGCCCTTCACTGTCTGAGGACGGCCCCTCGCAGCCTCCCTCCTGCCGATCCGCTGCCTTACAGGTGACCCTGGGCAGCACACCCACCACGCCTGGTGCCGAGGACCCACCCACCCCGAGGGGAGCAGAGGGGACCGGCCCTGCTCCAGGCCACAGCCTCGGGGAGGACTGTTCAGAGGGCAGGTGGGATGTGCCCTAAAGGGGTGAACACTGTTCTGGACCAGGTGAGGGGAAGGTGGCAGGGCTGGCAGGGCCTCAGAGCAGAGGGCTTCCCAGACCAGTTCCACCCAGGGTCCCAGCTGAGCAGAGGCTGGAGGGACCTTCCACCGCCTTCAGCCCCGGGAGATGCAGCCGTCCCCCCCCCCCCCCCCCGCCCCGCCCACCCCTCCCGCCTCGTGGCTGGGAGTGTCTGCTGGCTCTCCTGGCTAACATTACCTTAAACAAGCGGCCTTACCTTAGTGAGCCTCAGCTTCCTCATCTCCACGTGGAGGCAAAAACATGCCTGCCCATAGGTTTAACTGCAATCATCTATGGAGAGTTCTGAGCTCAGGGCACCGAAATGGGAGACCCTTGGTACATATTGCTTTGTCTCTGTAGCCGGGAGCCATGTCCAGTATCTTATCGCACGGTAATTACCCAAAGGGGAGGAAGCCCAAGGGAGATAGGGCCTCCCACCCAGGCTCCCAGGGCCCTGCCCACCCACCCCAACTGCTGGAAGCGCCCAGAGCTGGGCCTGAGGATCCGTCCTCTACACCAGCCACAGCCGCTGGCGGGCTTGCTGTGCGGCCCGAGGGCCACTCCCTTTCCCGCCTGAGCTCTGAGCCCAGGAAACGCAGCTGGTGGCAGGGAGAGGGCCCAGGAGACGGAGACCCCCTCACTGGCGGCCACGTTACCTGAGCGGCAGGGCAGCCATGGAAAAAGGGGAGGGAGGGCAGCGGTGGAGCACCTTGTTTAAGGTAATGTGCCTTGGGTGTGCCTCCCGGCAGGACCTGTTTGGGTGCTTTGGATTTTTATTTTTCCTTTTTCAATAACGTTAAAATTAATGTTTGGTGCCCCCCACCCACCACAGCACAGAAGTAAAGCCTAGAATTGCAGACAGAGAAGACCAAGCAGATGTCACAGCCCCTGGAAGACGCCGAGCGCACTCACTGCGGGCCCTTCTGGCCTTCCTCCTCCCCCGCGCCCCCCCGCCGCCCCGGGGAATCTTTTAAATATATTTTTTATTGATTTCAGAGAGGGGGCGGGAGAGGGAGAGAGAGATGGAAATGTCCATGATGAGAATCATTGATCGGCTGCCTCCTGCACGCCCCCTGCTGGGCACTGAGCCAGGTGCCCTGACCGAGAATTGAACAGTGACCTCCTGGCCACTGTCCCCCCAGCCGGGCCTGTGTATTTTGTTTTAATAAGAAATTAGACCATTTTCTACACACCGCTTTGTGTCGTACTTTTCCCGCCGAGTCAGCTTTTCCCATACAGGAAGCTGACATTTTATGACAATGAGTCGCTGAGCAATCTTTCATCCTGTGCTCATTCCTCAGCCTATCGAGCCCATCTTAAGGGCATTCGGGTAGTTTCTAGTTTCCAATTGAGTAATGTTTTAAGGACACATTCTTTTTTAATATATATATATATATATATATATATATATATATATATTATTCGTTTTTTACAGAGCGGAAGGGAGAAGGCTAGAGAGTTAGAAACATCGATGAGAAAGAATCATTGATCAGCTGCCGCCTGCACACTCCCTACTGGGGATGTGCCCGCAACCAAGGTACATGCTCTTGACCGGAATCGAACCTGGGACCCTTCAGTCCGTAGGCCGACGCTCTATCCACTGAGCCAAACCGGTTAGGGCAAGGACCCGTTTTTATGTGTGGCCTCTCTAGGTCAAAGGATGTGCAGCTGTAAGACATTATTGGGGCCCATTACCAAGCCACACGCAGGCACTGGCAGTCACACTGGCGGTCACAAATGCCAGCAAGCCGGGTGCTGCGGGGCGGCCCCTGAGGTGAGGTGTGTTGGTCCTGCTTGCTTTCTCCAGGCCCTGGCAGGCTGGCCCCTCACCCCCTGCAGGCGACAGGACCCTGGGTGCACAGATATCAGACGATTCAATATTGGTGCCTGGGGACCTGGGGCCACGTGGCTGCCCTGAGAGGTGGCTCTTCCTTCTCTTCCAGGGTCTGTCCCCCTCCCAAGGCCAGCAACAACCGGAGGGGCCGTCCTGAGCTGAGATGGGCAGTTGGGGTCAGGAGACCATCATGGGTTGGGTCAGGATGGCAAAGTCAGCAGTAATGACGGATGCTGAAGGCAGTGGTTGTTTTACTGCCTCGCTGGGCAGACAGAAGAGAGGAGGGTGGTTGGTCCTGGGCTCCCTCCTTCCCCCACTGCTTTGCTCTATTTTCATCCATTGATTTTTAGACGTTAAGGAAAAAGGTCTGTAAGGAAAAGCATCCAGCCTCAAATGCCAGAAAAACTTTTGAGCCTGACCGGTTTGGTTCAGTGGATACAGCGTCGGCCTTTGGACTGAAAGGTCCCAGGCTCAATTCTAGCCATGGGCATGTATCTTGGCTGTGGGCACATCCCCAGTAGAAGGTATGCAAGAAGCAGCTGATCGATGTTTCTCATTGATGTTTCTAACTCTCTATCCCTCTCCCTTCCTCTTTGTAAAAAAATCAATAAGATGTATCTTAAAAAAAAAACAAAAAAAAACTTGAGCAGTGACTATTGGTTTAATTAGTCCCCCTCTTCTCCCATATTACAGAGGAGGACACTGAGACTGGGTGACAGGGGTGACTTGGCCAAAATAACAGCAGGTTAGTAACTTAGGGATAGAAATGACTCCAGACCCCAATCACCCTTCAGATGTTTTGAAACCTCCACCTCCAGGTAGGCTGTCAGTTCTGCACCCCTCAATCCACCCCACTTCCCATCTGCCGTGCCAGGGCTCCAGGCCCCTCCTGAAGGATCAGTGGTGTCAGTGCCCTGGCCTGTGTTCGGAGGGGCTAATCTGACAGACTCCCTGCACTGGCCAGAAGGCCCTAGACCCAGACTTCTTGCCTCAGCTGTGTCCATGCCAATTCTTCTGCCCCAGTGCCTCCTCACCACACCCAGTCCATCTGGCTTAAGAGCTGCTTCCTGCCTGGCCGGTGTGGCTCAGCGGTTGAGCATTGGCCCAGGAACCAAGAGGTCACTGGTTCAATTCCCAGTCAGGGCACATGCTGGAGTTGCAGGCTCTATCCCCAGTAGGGGGCATGCAGGAGGCAGCTGATCAGTGATGTTTCCCTCTCATCAGTGTTTCTATCTCGCCGTCCTTCTCCCTTCCTCTCTCTCTAAACAATCAATAGGAACATATTTTTAAAAAGCTGCTTTCTCCTGGAAGTCTTCCCCACTTCCAGCCTGAAGTGCTTTCTGCCTCCTGCAGCAGCTGGGCCAGTCCCGGTCTCCAGAGCTGGGGAGGCCCCCCTCCCGGGCCTGTGATCTGAGGTCTAGTTTCCTGGGAGCTTTGCTTGTCTGGCAGGATAATGCTGTGGTGAAAACAAACAAACAAAAACTGAAAGAAAGAAAGAAAGAAAGCTGGGGAGGGTCTTGAAAGCTGGGGACTTTCCATGTGGGGACCTAGACATAAAGACAGTGCCTGGTAACGAAAGGTGGAGGACCTCCTGGAGCAGAGAGTGCAGGAGAGGAGGCGGGTAGAAAGCTAGGAAAACTGGAAATGGATGACCCTGAAGAGGCTGGGTGTGGGCATGGGCAGAGGGAGCCCCCAGGGCTATGTGGGAACTTCCAAAAGTGACCATACAGAGTCAGGGCTGAGAGAGAAGTCACAAGTGCATGACCAAGGTCCCAAACCAGTTCATACCTGGCTCCTTCAATGGCTGGTTGTGAGTCTGAGGGCCAGGCAGCATGGCACTATGGTGACCAGGGCAAGGACAGGCTCAGGGCTCAGACAACTTGAGTCCAAACTGTCCCATGTCCTAGCTGGTACCTCATTTCCTGGCCCCCTTAAGGGGTTGTGTGGTGGCCAATAAGGCAAAGGGTCAGAAGTGGGGGGACCACTCAGAGCTCAGCTTGCACCAGCTCTGCGGCTGCTTTCTCACCTGCAGCCAATGGGGACAGCAACACCCGGCTTGCAGGGCTGCTGCTGGGAGAGGAAGTGAGCTGGGCGGTGAGCATTCAGCATATATGAAGCAAGTGCTCAAAAGCAGGTCCTGTAGTACTGCTATTCTGACTTCCAGACTTGGCGGTGTTTTGGTCAGCCTCGATACTTCGGGGTTCCCTTGAGGGCTCAGCACGGTCAGCCCCTGAAAGGGCTGGCTGAGTTATGGCAGTGTCTTCCCTCGGAGCCACGGGCAGGCAAGGGGTGTGGGGGGGGGGAGATTGGAGGCTGGGAGGATTGGGGTAGGGGTGTGTGCAGCCTCAGGAGCCTGCACACAGAGCGCAGGAGCTCAGCCAGCCCAGAACCAGGCCAACACTCGGGCCTAGTGGATGTGGGGGAGCCAGGGCTGGGTGACCAGGCACCTCTATCCCCCTCCACCAGCCTGGCCCGGAGGCCCCAGGTCTCAGAGATCACCATAGCAATGGCAGTAGTACAGGACCTGTTGCTTGTGGGCCAGGGAGAGGCTGGAGCAGGCAAGGCTGGGAGGAGGGCAGGAAGGAGCTTCCTGGCAGAGCTGCCTGTGTGTGTGTGGGGGGGGGGGGGAGGGACGGCGGGGGGGGGGGGCGGGGAGTGGGGCCCCTTCATCCTAGAATATGATTCCAGATCGCCCTGAGTCTCCACGGAGTCAAGAAGGAAAGGTGCCGGGTCTTTTGAACAAGCAAGCCCATCATCCGACGGACAGAGATGCGGTGGGTGGGAGCGGTGGGCAGCCTGGAAATGACTGTTTAGAGATCAGGTTATCTTTGTTTACCGCCGAGAGCACACAAAGCCGTGTGCGCATTAACTGTGCCCACCTGCTTCCAGCATGAATGTGCTCATCCAGGGTTCCCGCCGATGGCGCCAGCAATAAAGGAAATTGCTTTTGAAGTTGACAGACGCTGAGAACAGAGCTCTCAGATTGGCCCTCCAGGTGGCAGCTGGGTCCCTCCCCACCCACCTGCCCTCCAAAGCGAGGGTGCATGTAGTTGTCACCATGGAGCTTGAACAGGGGCCTCCAATCTTGATAAGTGCTTTCCCCCAAAGACCCTCTGCCCGTCCGCCAGCCCAGCACAGGGCCCTGTGTGTGCCAGGCTGCAGCAGGAGGGCCTCAGGAGCGACACCAAGCAGAACTCCCCGATGGCAGGCCTCTTGAACATGAGGAAGGGTGCAGGATTTCCTTACAACTCTTCGGAATCATGCCCCAGACCCGGAGAACCAGACTTGAACAGGGAACCTTCCTGCCTAGGGCACCCCTAATTTGCATGACGCCCCATGACCCGAGTGGTGAAATTCACGAAGATATTCCTCCTTCAAGGGCCTTTTCTGCTTTCAGGACCTGAATTCCCACTTTCCCGGTGCCTCCCAGAGCATCTCGCAAACTTCTCCTGTCCCCCAGGCCGCAGGGCGCCCGTCCCTGCAGGTGCCAGGCCTCCCCTACTGGCCACGTAGCCTCTCCGTCTCCCACGGATGCTCCGAGAGTTCCTGTGCAGTGGCCCTCAGTAACTGTGTGCTGGAAGCTCATGGCAATAGTCCATATGGTCCCCACACAATCGCCCTCAGGGTCAGCACTGTTACCACCTGCTTTTGTGAGGGACTCGGGAGTCTGGGAGCCGTTCTGGATGGTGGTCTGCCCCGCTCTGTCCAGGCTGTTTAGCATCACTCCTTCCCACCTGCTCCCTCCTCACCTCCTGTCTCCAGCTGAGAGAAAACCCTGGTCCAGACTGGCCTTGGGCACCACCTCCCATGCCTCCCTCGGTCTGACCCCAGACCACCTCGTTGGAGGCACAGGCATGCATTTGCCCAGCACCCCGTGTGGGTGGGCACCTGGGGCTGTGGCACTGAGGTGAGGGGCTGCTCCCAGCCTTCTTGGGGTTCATTGTTTAAGAAGGTCTAGAAGTCTCTCCCTGGGCAAGAGGGGACCCAAAACTCCAAGGTCCGGACTCCATTTCTCTGCCCTCCGAATAGCAAAAGCCCCCCCCCCCGCCCCCCCGCCAGCATGACGGCTAAAACGATTTAGGTGTTTTCCGTTCCTTTAGGGGAGAGTATGTTCTCCTGGAAATAGAGTCAAATGACTGTTTCGCAGTCACTTGTGCAGGTTCCCTCTTTGTGGCTATGCCCTTTAGTAGGTACAAGGGTTCCTTTGCTTTATTCCACTTTTGATTTTTAGGAATTTAAAAAATATTTCATTTTAAATAATACTTTTTGTTTTGTTTTTAATATTTTTGCTTACTGATTTCAGAGAAGAGAGGACAGGAAGGGAGGGATAGAAATACCTACCGTGAGAGAGAATCATGGGCCAGCTGCCTCCTCTGGGTCGAGCCTGCAAACCGCGCATGTGCCCTGACCAGGAATCGGACGATGGCCTCCCCGTTCATAAGTCCACAATCAACCACTAGGTTTAAATCATGTTTTAATTAATTTTATCTTTAAAGAGGTAAAATACATTTACATGGCCAAAACCTGAGATAATATTTTAAAAATACTCAGTGAAAAATCTTCCCACATATGCACTATCTTCCCCATTCCCCGCTTTCCAGCCACTTTTATTAGTATCCTAGCATCCTTCCATAGTGTTTTTAAATGAGGGCAACTGTAACTGTTATATTTGCTCTTACATACATGCACTGTAGTGTACTCTATGCCTTGTTCAGCACAGAATCATTTCATGAAAGTACTGAAAGCTGCCCTAGCTAGTGTGGCTCAGTGGATAGAGTGTTGGTCGGCCTGCGGATCGAAGAGTCCTGGGTTCAAGGGCATGTGCCCCAGTTGCAGGTTCCTTTCTGGCCCCGGGCCCTGGCCGGGTTCATGCAGGAGGCAACCAGCTGATGTGTTTCTATCACATCGATGTTTCTCTCTGTCTTTCCCTCTCTCTGCCACTCTCCCTAAACATCAATGCGAAAATATCCTCAGGTGAGAATTAGGGGGAAAAAAGTACCTAAAAGCCAATTTTCTTCTTTTTTTACACCTTCATGGAATTCATTTTATGAATGTAGCAAAAGTTACTTAACCAGCCCGCTACCAATTGATATTTTGGTTGTTTCATTATTTTACTATAATACATTATTTAATTTTGTGGATTTAAAATTTATACACACACACACACACACACACACACACACATATATATATACTAGGGGCCCGGTACATGAAATTCATGCACTGGGGGGAGGGGTCCTACTGATGGCTTAGGCCTGTTCCCCATGGGGAGTGGGCCTAAGACATAGTCTGGCCTCTCTTTGTGGGAGGCGACTGGGCTGATCAGGGAAAGGCACCAGCCCCATCACCCTACTGCTGCAGCCACTGCCAGTCACCGCAGCCACCAAGGTGTTTTCAT